>VTGD01000112.1:119356-156404 GCA_013406985.1 Calonectria crousiana | reverse complement strand
ACGAGGCTATCCCGCCGCCCAAGCGACGGCCCGGAAGACCCCGCAAGCACCCCCTGCCGGTCCAACAGGAAACCAACACAACCCAGGAAACACCTAAGCGGCGACCTGGGCGACCGCGCAAGACTCTCCTACCTGTCGTCAGCCCTGCTCCCCAGCTCGACCCTCCAGTGAGGAGGCCAAGAGGACGACCCCCTAAGAATAGGGCTGCGACCTAAGCTAACAGAAGGAAAAAGATCGTGTCGGATACAAAGGGTAAGAACACGGAGCATACCCGGTGCCTTATTCACTGAGGACAGTGAAGGATTCTTTAAAACGCCGGGATATGATACGGAAAACAGTGCCAACACACATGGATCCTCTGCGAGTGTGTGCCTCAGGCACCTGTGGAAGGCATATATAAGCCCATTACTAGGGTAAATAGAGAATGAGAGATTAACCTTCCTACGACACATCATTGAGACCCCTACTGTTCTGACCCTACCGTATCAAATAGAAATACCAGCCATAACTCAGGTGCCACTAACAAATTATGAGCAGACTATCACTGTTGCGACAAAGAGTGATAATTCTGGAGAAAGCTAATTGGACGGACATAGTGACATTATGGACAGAGCTTTACCAATCTCTTTGTTTGCAGGTCGATTGTCCCTTTTCCGCAATAACCATGCAGTTTACGAGTCAGATTGCTAGAGTTCCAGTACTGAAACAATTTAGCTTGTTCCTGGATGTTCTACAACTATTGAGTGTTGTTTAATGATATGAACTCCCATGAGCAACAGTGGACATCATCGATTCAGATGCATTGGAGACTGGATTTGAATGGATAAGATGCGCACCAACACTTATGAATTCAATGACGTGACAATAAAAAGAGCCTGTCTAACACTCGCTTCCTTCACAATAAAATTTTGTGGTTGTGCCTGTGTGGCCCGAAGGATTCTCCTTTCTTCAAATAAGATCCAGGTACGTAGAGGAGTTCGTATTTGCTCTCCTAGAAGGTTCATAACAAGCCTTCGTATTGCATTTACGTTACATACTGCGCGATCAACCTCGAGTGGTCCTGCTAGAAGATTCAATGCAAGGGCACACTTCTCACGTTTGCTCTGCATATTGATACATAGATGGCTCTACGAGGGAAATTGACCGAATAATGGCACCTATTGTTTTCAGAGATATGTTGGGTCAACGGCAAAACTTGTTGGGCTCGTAGACTATGTCATAATACAAGTCCCAGTTCTTGGTTCAGCCACGTGCTCAGTGGTGTATCTCTCCAGCCCAGAAGGAATTCTTTAACTATCTTCGAGAAAAGTTCGCTTCATCTCCAACTTGAGAAGTCAACATTTAACTGCCTCTTCAGCGGTCAACGCTAGACCGCGACCACATGACGAGACATCAAATCATGACAGGGATGGAACCAATGAAAAATACCAAATACTTCCTTTGCCATCGACTGACCCAACCACATAAAACAAGCCAGGTACGAGTATGCGTGAAGATGGGCAGTGCTGGGACTTGGTTAGGGAGCAAATCGCAGTGAAGCAAGGTGCTTCGTTGCTTGCACTCATGGCTAACAAGGGTTTCCCCCCCCTTTTTTTTCAAACCATTCGGAAACTAGAATCACCACATCTAATAATGCGAGTTACTGCAATTGCGACGTCTTCCTATTTTCTCCACTCAAATCCTGGCGACCTCGTCTTTCACGACCTGGATATTCCTTGTAGGGGGGGGCCAGACGTAGTTCCCTATGCATATTTTTTTTTGCCATTCGAGAAACGAGAGTTAGCGAATGGGGAAATGGATATGAGTTCTACATTAGGCGGATGTGGATACCTGATGTTGTCCTCGCTTGCTCACCAACATACATGAGCAGACAAAATGGACCAGCCCGCGCATAACACTCATCCCATCTGCCAGTGTCTAATTCAGCAAATTTCGCTCGATATGCAAGCTTCTACCGAGCCCTTGGGCTCATGTCATATATTGTGAGTCTTCAATCTTGAGTCGTGTTTGTTGATCCAGTGTAGTCACTGCGATGATGCCAGGACTGGGCATTCAAGATTTGTTAGCTAGACATTAAATGGCCAAAAGATGTGAGTTTACTATCAAGTCGGAAGGATACAAGCATGTTATGCTCACGAATACTTCTAATTTCAAAGTGTTTCGTCTTCTGCAGCCCTCCTCCCAGGACGCGTACACATTCCTTGCGTTACCCCCCAAGATGATTGGCTGCCGTACCATGAGTGTTTACGGCGCACCCTGTTCTCTTGCCGGCCACATTGCTTTTGCGGGCTGCGTCAGAAGGCGACCGAAGATGTGACCCGTGTCTACTTCCCCGCTTGCAATTTGCTTGCTCCTCAGACACACCCTCTTCTTGCACCTACATCAACACATCATATCCAGTGCTTATCACCAGCTGTTCCGCATCAACCATGGTCGCGTTCAACATCGCAGAGAAGCTCGACACTCAGAACGATGTAGAGCTCACCGAGACACTCAATCGACTCATAGCCCTCGAAGTAGAAGGCATCGAGCACGACTGGGCTGTGATGCTGGGCCCAGAGGGCATGGAAGGTCTCTGTCGATGGGCGTTTGGCCTCGGGACCACACCCCCCAGCACTCGCCACCTCGCGCTGCGATGCCTGAGTCATATTATACACTCGTCGCAGGCGGCAAAGCAGCTGTTCCTCGATGGGGGTTTCATCCAGTCCTTGGTGGCTCTGCTCCAGGTGCGTTGCCCCATTTCCGCGTGCGGTTCCCAGTGCCCCTAACCGCACAACAGAGCGATTCTGCCGTCGAAGAAGATAAGGTGCTCTGCATGTTCTTGATGATGATTTGCTGCTCTAATTCAGATCTCGACTTGTCTTCATACCTTGAGCACGGAAATCTCGCCAAAGTCATCAACAAGGTAGGCCTTTCATCTTCTGCGCGGATCCCAGTGGAACAAGCGGCTGACGTGACTCTATGACAGAGGGTCATTGAACTAGCTGAGAGTGGATTTGAGCCTGCGGATGAGCCGAGCCTGCACATCATCGCGGCAATTGGGAGCAATAGCCAATCCGCAACTCAGTCGCATCGGTTCTTGGATTCGTGGCCATACCTCGTCGACATGTTTATAGACGCTCCCATCAAGGCAGCTCCGCTGAGGCCAGCGCTGAAGGAGCTGACAAAGTGCATGTCTTCGATCCCGTTTGATGAACCCTTCCCCAGCCACGTCATCGGGAAGCTGGTAGACATTCTTGAACTGGAACTTACTGCAGACAAAGAGGCCAGCTCCGAGCTGGAACAAACCCTCTTGCCGGTGGTCAAACTGCTGGATGCAGCAGCCGCCCATCCAGAGGCAAGGCCCGGTTTGCTTGCTCGGTTGATGCCGACCGAGAAAGACCGGCAATTCGCCCTGGGCCTCGGAACTACGTTTCCGCACATCTTGCTTAAGCATACTGCAGATGAGAAATACAACATGCCAATGCCGTCGCTGGCTAAACTCACAGCGCACCTGCTGTTTTTGGTTTCAGATGAAGATCCATCGAAGCTGGTCACCAACGTGGGTCACGGAAATGGCGCGATCATGTTCCACATCATGGGCATTAAACGCAAGATATTCGACGCTGGTCTCATGCGTGTGAAGCTACTGAGAAGCGATGTTGCGGAAGGAACTGGCCAGCTCCGTGCTTTCTTGCCTCGAGATATTAAGCAACTACCTAAAGAGGAATATGACTTCTTTTTTAGGAAATCCTGTCAATGGGCAGAGTTGTAAGTTCCGCTAAAGGTCTATTTGTTCAGGGCAGCTAACTACTTTCCCAGCGGGATTATATACGGCCAAATGCTGGGAGTGGATGGCGCGCTACCAACTGAGCCGCCACGAGAGCCACTTGAGTAGAAACAGGATCGCGGCAGTGATGGGGATCGTGCGACGAGGTCGCCACCAATTGGCTCTGAATTGGATCCCGTTTGAAACGGTCGGCACTGGCCAGATATCTTTGCTTTTTTCTTTTCTTTTTTTTCCTTTTCCTTTTCTTCTTTTGCTTTCCTTTTTGGTTCCTTTCCTTTTCTACGTCTACGAGATTGACACAAATACAGACGAATTTGTTGTTTTATTCATTTCTTCAAATACTTTTTTGCAATTTGGCCCGCCAGTCCCTATAATTTTTTATCGCAGCCCCTGCACCATGCACTGTAACGCCCGCTGTAAACTAGCCTACTACCCTACGAAAAATTGGCCACAGCCCGGAAGATGCCCACTTCAGGGCGTCGTACGGGCCCGCAATCCAGTTGCGGACATGGCCTAGGTCCGCACCACTGCTCTTTGCGACCTCGCTCGGCCTCCTGCGGCGGGTCGACATGTATAAAACGCCATCGTCGTCGTCGTCGTAGCTGTCGTTCGGATCGGCCATCTGGTAGGGCTGCGCGAAGAGCGTGACGGGCGTATTGCGCCATGGGCAGGAGGATGAGGATGGGGACGGAGCCTCCTGTGCCTGCGCCTGCGCCTGCGCATGTGTCTGTGCCTGTGCCTGTGCCTGTTGCTGGTCACTGTCAACACAACGTGCACCTTGGCCACCACGGCGGTGGAGTAGCGAGTGGACACTGACGCTGCTGCTCATTGTGGGCGGATTCTCGGATTCTTGCTGCTGCTGTGCGCTGCCCTTGTAGGCATTTGCTTTGTTCAAAATGTCTTCCGACCTCCCCGGCCTGGGGGAGGAGGCCTTGTCTTGTATACTGTTGGGGGTTGTCTCAAAATCTTAGTCAGGGGGCCATTTGTATGTGTGTGTGTGCGTGCGTGCGTGTGCGTGTGTGTGTTTCTTTGCTTGAGCCCATCCATCCTACTGTACCATCGTGAACTCGTATGCAAGCCCCCCCTCAATTCCTCAGTGCGGAGTCGTGTGCCCCACCACGGCAGTCTCTCCTCTGCTCAGTCAACGATACCAAGGCGCAGCGATATCTCTGCAGGAGCAGCGTCGGCCCTGGTGTCGGCCTCTTTCGCTGGGGCGCCTTTGATTGCGCTCGTCATCACTCGTCATTTGGATGCATGCGACCGTGTCTGCGCGGCTCGGCTCGTGATTGTGATTGGGACTGGTTGGCCGTGCACAGTTTTAGCTTACAGTGCCGTTACCACCTGAGTCTGCGCACCTGGCCATGTCGATTCTGCGTCGCATCGTAATTTGCCTTCGATGCAACTTGCCCTGGTTCACAGCGCGTCGGTGATATCAGCGTCTTCCTTGCCATGGTGCAGATTTGGGACCGGAGCCACTGGCCAGCAACGGCAAAACGAGTACGAGTCCTCGCTCTGGCCATTTTCTGTCCCTTCTTTTCCCGCCTGTCAACAGCATCACAGCCAACCACAGCCACGCTGATCTGTGCCCAATGCTAGTACAACAAGCGCGGCCGGTGCGTGCGTTGCGTGCCTGAGGGCATGCCATGTCCCACCACCACCCACCCACAGTTGCTCGCCATGGGAAAGCATACAAGCACCAAATATCACCAAGCACGTCTTTTCATGTCACTCAGACGCCACTGGGGCAGCCACGCCGGTTTTAGTGTGGTTACCAGATGCGAGAATTTTACTTTATGCCCTGCCATTGGAGTTCCTGAATCAATGCATTCCCAGTAAAACCCTGGTGTTTTCTTCACTATGCTACACAAGTAAGAAAAAAGACGTACAAGAAACCCGCCATGCAACCTGTCACCCTGTATCCCACCCTGCACTTCATCTTCTCTGACGAAGCCTGCTTCCGCTTCAGACCATGGCCAACTTTGTCAACGTCCCAAAAACCTGACCCTGGACATGTCAAAAACAAATGGCCCGCGCTATCAAAAGACAATGCAAGGCTATTCCCTACTATAGGCCATTGCAGATGCGGCAACTCACAATAAAAAACCGACGTGTGCCATCGTAATCCAAAATGTCGCCGAGTTCAGATGGAGAAATATCGTGTTCCGCGAGAGCGGAGTCGTTGAGAGAAGATTCGCCGCTCGCTAAAGCCATCGCCACACGATGTGCCTTCACAGCTCGCATAAACTTGTAGAGAACATTGAACCCCTCTGAAATAAAGCAATGAAGAAAATACCGATCACCGTGAGTTACAGCATCCGTGAGAAATGTGAGGTAATCTGGATTAGGGCTGCAGAAGCAATTTGAGACCGTGCCGTTGGTATTGGCAGCCGATGACCCTTCTCCAACCCCATCCAATTGGAAGGGCATGCGGCTTGGAAGCAAACAGGAAGCCCTGATGATAGCTCTGACACTATCGACATGGAGGTCGTCGACGTTTGACCGGACGGCGTCGGTGAAGTAGTCATAAATGGAGTGCATCTCATCCAGCTCCGGCTGAGGCATACGGCCCAGGAAGATCCCGGGAGGGTTGGGAGCAAACAGAATAGAGATGAAGGCGTCTGACCGAATCTCTCCATCCGAAGGAAAGATTTTGCAGCACAGCTGGAATCTCAGGATGCCCCTCTGGAGTTGGATTCGCTCCGACTGGGCAGAAAGGGGCCCAGGGAGCTCCTCGCTACCCTGCAAATTATCCCCATCAGACGAGTAGCCTTCACCATTGTTGTTCACAACAATATCTTGGGACATATCCTCCCTGAACATCTCAATGAAGAGTTCGAGGCGACGGTGGATGCGACAGAGAGTATGCAGTTGCGCTATGCTGGTAGGGAAGGCGAACGGGACCATATCAAAGTACTGGTCAAGAAAGAGGGGCAACTGGTGGTCCATGTAGTTTTCGACGCTTCCCTCCCGAGAGGGGATATACACCAAAGCTAGGTAGTGGTGGATGGCTTCGCTCGGAATGATCCTCAGGAGAATGGCGGATAGGATCAACCACTGCGACAGGTTAAAAGAGGCAAGATATGCCGGGGACGCCGCTATAAGGCGGTATAGAGTGAGAGGGGAATCGCAATAACTCATGATGGCGCGGTGTATCTCCCAAGGAAGGTTCTCGAGTGGCGACATATTGGGACGAAAAGCGAAAGCCGACATGTGGGTGAGGTTATAAAGTAGTCAGCGAGTACCTGTCTTACACACTAGACTTGACAAGAGATGAATAGAGAAGATACAAATAATGATTCTGGTAGAACTAATGATTTGGGAGTAGAAAGACAGAGTCTTCAAGGGGGCGGAGGCGGGGTAGGTAAATATAATTGTGATGCGGTTACACAGTATCATGAAAAATGGAGAAGGCCCTGGATAATCACAACACCAACGCGTCCTCGATACCAGGCAACTTCACTCAGTCGAGACTGCCTCATAATTTGAGCTACACTGCTAGTCGGAGTAATATTCGGTGCGGTAGCTCAGTCAGTTGCTCTACTCAGGAGTCCCTTCAGAGCAGGACGCGGGCCTCTACTGCAAGGACACGAAGAAGGACAGAGCGTGAGTGGGTATCAGACACTGCATACTTCTCTTCATTCTGGGTTGTTAATTTGTCTTCCTTGACTATAGCAGCGGACATCGTGCGCCTATCGAATGCCCATTGCCGACAAGAACGCAAGCGGCCAAGACTTGCTATAACTTCGAGAACTAACGCCGCTTCCTCCTACCACCAACCTTCTTCGAGCCCGACTCCTAGAACACCCTAATGGAGCTTTCCTGACGCCACTTCCTTATGATAGGAGAGTCTCTGAGCCCACAGCATTGTCAGGGGTCGACGGCTTCGGTTCAGAACCGGGACGATACAACACGGTAGCATTCTCTATTACAAACTCAATAGAAGGGTCCCCTCCGAGTCGAGCGCATTCACAAACAAATAATTATCCATATGGAGACAGGATTTTTATATTCTTGGCACAGATAAACATCCTGATCCCGTAGAGATTGGGGGATCAGAACGAGAAGGATACGAGTGTGAACAACAGCATGGGACATTTTCTATAGGCTATATAATAGCTTCCAAACATTTTCCCAACTAAAATAGCGGCCTTGCAAACTAATATACCCGAATTGACGCGCCACCCCCCATAGCCTCTCGATCCATCTTGGTCAAAACAGTGGCCACCTGATAACTCATGGGTTCAACAACTGGAACTCTCAAACCACAGCTTCGCTAGGAAATCGGAATGACCAGGCTTAGCTCTTCTCCGGATTACAGAAGGCGAAGTATTTGGGGAACTAAGGCTCAATCGTCTACGATGTAGCTGGTTGGTTGCTTGGGCTGGTCCTCAGCATTCTGAATAACATTCCAGGAAATGCCATCCATCTGCCAAAGCCCAGCGTGGAGAGACTCAGCGTCGGCCGAGCACCTCAACTTGTGCGAGTTCCATCTTTGTAATGAACGAGAAATTCGGAAGCATCACAGAGAGACTATATGGCATGCGGGCCCCAAGGCAACCATTGAGAGTGTATAAAAATGTGGGCATCAGAGACTTCTGTTCTTCTTCGGATGATCCTTTGTTCGCGGAGAACTCTCGGTCATCATATATTCATTGTCTATTTTTGCGCACCAAGAACCTCCCGTATTTTTTCTCCGAGCCTTTATGATAGCTTTATTCATTTAATTTGTTTATCTCGATGGTGAACTGCAACCACGTGACAGCTTACATCCTACTGCCCAGCATGCAGACAAGCGCCAGCTGCACACGCTTCCCTGGGGCGATGGCACCTCGGTGAAGAGTGTGGGCGATGTCCGCCTGGTCCTGAGGAGCAGCTGAGCGACAATGCAAGGATGCCGCCAGCAACGGGCGTGCCCAGGCGGGGGTCGATCAATGATTGGCCCCGGCCGAGAAGCCATGTCGGCCGCACTGAGGGCCGAACTAACAGAGTCCTTGTCGTCAAGTAGAGTGCTGCAGGCAGGCACCTGTCATGTTACACGACCTCACGGCATGAAAAAAGGAAACGAGAAAAAAAAAAAGAAGGGAAGACCAGCCTCTTCCTCTGCCCCGGGGCCTTCTGCTCTCCTTGTTTTCTCAGTCTCTTGCGAAACTTACTCCTTGTCTTCCTCCTGCTCCTCCTCCTCCTCCTCATCCAAACGCACAACCAAGACCCAGACGTCTCAGCCCAGTACACGTCAAAGAAAAAATACAACCATGACTGGTGTGACATGAAGAAGCATGCAACGAGAATAGCGTTGGTTACTAACATGCCCGCAGCCGCACCTAACCAAGATTGGCATCTCGCCCAGCAGCAGGCATCCGTCCCTGAACCGACCCCCGCTCAGTCCTTTTGCCAGAAGGTGGATCTTGAGCAAAGGAAGAGATACGAGCAATGGTCCATAGACTGGAAGTGTGACATGGAAGAAAGCGTGCGCGCTACTCGACCGTACCCTCAGTTCCAAGCTGAATGCAGGGAGATGATGGATATCATGGTCAAAAAGCAACAGGCAGGGACTCTTGACCCCCCACTGGTGGCCGGTGATATCCTGGAGGAGAGGGCCGAGTTCGCTGTCCGAAATATTTGGATTGAAGAAGGTGTTTGGAACGATGATTGGGAAAGGATGGGGATATGGAAGTGGAAGCATGAGGAATCAGGTCCTCAGGTCAACCAAGATGACACACCAAGTCAGGTATCGCGCCCAGTCCACAGGTTCTTTGCAGAGATCATTCGAGAGGTCACTGAGATCATGAAGGATTCTAAACCTATGCCTGGTACCGCCACCCCTACAATCGCCTCCACCGCCTACGAGAGAGTCAGGGCGAGGTGGACGACAAAGAGGCGCATCTGGGATCCGAGTTGGGGTACGATGCCTGGGTTGACATGGAAACACGAGCAACCTAAAGAACAAGCACTAGAGGAATACGGACTTTCCCACAATCCCTCCTCTCTGGCTACAGCAGAATCCCTTCCTCAATCCTCTCTCAAGTCTAATGGCGGACCGTCTGATACCCGAGACGGGTCTCAGCAACAATCCCTTGCCGCTTCAATTGAGGAAAAGCTCAGGATTGACGGCTGCGTGATCACTGGTGTCAAAAACATCGCCCGTCCGTTGCCAGCAGAATCGTCGCGCAACCCCCTGAGCCATAACCCGAATGGGCCTTCCCTGGAGCCACAGCAAGGCTTGGCCAGATATCCCTCGGGAGAAAATATCTGTACACCGGCTCCGGGAATGCATTCACCCGTCTGCTGCAATGGTCCTCACGCCCATCCTTGGGAGCAGTTCCGACACAGCGCCCTTCATGACCCATGTTCATCCCGTGGCATAGCCAGGTCTTCTCCTGGTCGCGATGCCCCCCGCTCTACCCAGATAGATCTTCTGAGAAACAGGGCGCTGAGAGCAGTTTTACATTCGCCCACGCAGGAGCAGCCTCTGCACAATACCAGCACAGCTCTTGCTGTCCAAAGCAGACAACCTCACCCCTCGTCCAGTCAAGTGACGACCCGGAGTAACTTTCAGCAGACAGGCCCCAGCCTGGAGAACTCTCCGGTTGCAGAGGATGTTTGCTCGCCGGCTCCAACGGCTAATGGCATTAGTCCACGAGCTTCAGGGGTCGGGAGTAAGGGCAAGAAAACTTCACGCGCGGAACGTACCCCTCTTGGCCCATTCTCCCCGACAAAGGTATCAAAGGCCAGTCAAAATGGACGAGTCAAACGATGTACGTCGGCACTGCCGGTTGAACCTCGAAAGCTCAGGAACAGGCCAGGACAGCGCAAGAGCCGCTGAGCACTCACTTGACGTCTGTCTGGGGGGGCAGCCACCGACAAGAGGTCTGGTATTTACTGGCATTGGACAGCGAGGACCCATGGTTGAGGGCTTTATTTGACTCTTATTGATTTGTTATGTCACCAAATTGTCACATCTTGTTCAAGTTCATACTGTCATTCTTCAAATAGCACCATCAGGGGCGGACGCGAACGGGGAGGAATTGGGCTTAGCAATGTTTTATTTTCGTAGTACAACTCGAAAGACTGTGTTTGTTAAATTTGATGCCCAAAACTCAAGCCCTAGAAGAGATGCCGAAGCCCTTGTCCTTACTCTCTTGGCACCGTTTGCGTGTGTTTGTGCGTGTGTGCGACGCTTCGCCAGACGCCTAGCCGACGGCTGCCAGCAGGATATGCATCATGCCTCCCAAGCGGCGTTTCGAAAAGCCCTTTCCGTGCCGAGTATAAGGCATCAACGTGTCGAGAAAATTCCAAGGACTCTCTGGTGCTACTCGCCTCATTCACGGCACGAAAACAACACCGGCCGCCCGCATCTGCCGTAACGCAAAGGCCATCAACTACGTCGTTGGTCTTCTTGTCTTGCTTCCAGAGATGAGTACTTAAGCCATCACCTCCCGCAACACTGTCGGAAGAAAAGCTCTTCCAGAGACAGTCTTCGCAAAGCAAAGAGAAAAGTCCTCCCAGACACATTTTACACGAATTAAAAGCTCTTCCGGACATATTCTACCCCAAGATATCTGTCTACCTTGCAGAAATGGCAGCCCCAAACCGAGACGTTTCCTTCACCATCCCCCAGCATGTAAGAAGGCTACTCCCACGGATACGTCTATCCACTAACAAACCATTCGACAGCTGCTTGATGCTGATGCGGTTCTTACATCATTCCTCTGCCTCCTTCCCACCGAGGTCCTCATTAGGATCCTGGAGTCTGTTGAAGATCCCATCGATCAAGTGTGCCTTGCGGTCACATGCCGGAGGCTTCTCCAAGTCTCCACCATCACGACCATTGTCCTCCCTTCTCCAACGCAGCATAGATACCTCCCTACAAACCAACGCTGGCGGATGGAAGAACTCCTCAGAAGGATGATGCCTCCAAATAATGGTGGCCACAGGCACAGGCCTTGCTGGTTCTGTGCCGACTGTGACAGATACCGGCTCAGGGCCAAGAGACGCTGGTCACCATACGGCAGAAGATGCGCTGCCTTGGAGCCTGGAGCTGATACCTCTGAGCAATCAAACGGGGCTCTTTCGTGTTGGGTGGATGGGGAGTCCAAAGACTGCCCGGCCTGTCGGGCTAGAGAGAGAGGGCAGTCTCTCACTCGCCATCCAAGGATCCTGCGACGCTGAACGGATCGTTGGCTAAGAAGCCAACAAAGCCCAACCAACCAACGCGGCAAGTTGTCTTTGGGGATGGTGATTAGCACAAGCATCCAGCTAAGCTAAGCTGTCCAATGGGCGATTGGCTTTTTAGGGCATTATGCCACCTTCTGGTCGGCTGTATTTGGAGTAGTTTTTGACATTTGGTAATTGGTATCATGACAAGTTTGATAGCAGAGATTGGGAGGTGGACATGTGGGATCGAATACATTTGTCAATATCAGCATTAGACTAGAAGAATTTACCCTTCTTTTCAGGCGCCTAAAGAGCAAGACCACCAACTTGGAGCGCCCAACTGTCGTGAAAATCATCTGTGCTTCCCTTCAGATCTTCTCATCAACTTCCATTCAAGTGTCCCAGGTAACAGGTTGCTGGGGCTAAATTGCACAAAATAATACCAAGCTAATTCGTCCCCTTAACGCAAGATAATTTTTCGTATTGTCATTTCTCATTTCATCTACCTGAAATTCCAATGCCGTCGTTGAGAATTTCCACCGGAGTTGAGATGGAGATTTGGGTTGGATATGGTGGGGTTCATGCCGCTCTAAATGTTCTCCAGGGTAGCTTCCGACCGTGCCTAGTTTATCACGCCAGTTACCGTCACTCCCCAGCAAACGAAGCAGACTGTATCGAGATTACAGTAGCTCAGGTAAATAATGGAATCCTCTTGAAAACATCACTGGCGGACAATGAAACCCAGCTGCCCATTGTGCCACCAAAATACCGGGGCCCAGGATGCCCTGTTTTGGGTGGGTGCATTGAAGCAGAGCTGCCAGGGTTGTTGGGTTGGCCTTCACTCGCGGCAGCCGCACATTGGAATCTCGGTGTGGTGAGGCTGGGTATCGCGCCCACAGATGTGGGATGCATCTTGGGAATTGTAATCTATCATTTCCCCTCCTCTGGCGTGATCCTTGATAGACCCGCTACTGAATGCAACAACAGGTCACTGTGACGTGAAAGTGCAGTTGCGAATGCTGAAAAGTCACCACAGGGTTGGCCTTGGGCAGTGCAAGACAACTGCTCATCCTTGGCATGAGTACTCAGAAAGGCGAGAGAAAAAAAAAGAAACAAAGGAAGAAGGGAAGCAGGGCTTGTACCCGTACATGAAGTCTCGAACTTGCAAATGACAACCTGGGCGTCTCCGCAGTGCACTTTGTGCGCTACTCCGGCAGCCCAGTGTGGCAATCCTCACAACCTGCATCACGACCTTGGCCATCTCTGAGTTAACCCACCAACGACGCGAATCTAGTGCTGCAGGTTTCAATAATCCTGCGACAATGGCTTGGGGCCATGTGTTCCCTTCCACCCAATCGCTTGACGTAGCATCCTTGGTGGGTGCCGCGGTGCGCTCGCCACAGCAAGGCGCGCATCAGTTGATGGCGCCCTGTATTCAGCTGCATTCGCTGCACTTGCGACAGGACTGGCAGCGATCCTGGCACTGCCGCCTTCGCGTTTCTTTGTTTTTGAGCAGCAGGCTTACTGGCTTCCTCAGCTCAGCTGGACCTTTTTCGCCCACAGCCTTCTTTGTTGTTGTTTCTTGACTTTGCATTGCCGCCCGTTGGGGCGTCCAACTCTCTCTGCGACATCGTGCTGGCAAACCTACAAATATCCATGCTCTCCGGCTACCGCTCTACCCTCGTTCTCATCATCATCTTTATCCCCACTCTCATTCATATTTCTGCTCTTATTTTGTACATATTTTGCCGTCAAAATACAATCGCGCTGCAAAAGACACTGCCGCCATGGCATCCTCAACCCTCCATTGACAAGCTGGAACCCTCTGACGAAGGGGACCTTTTCTAAGAACCCTGGCCAACTCGGCTGCCTTTCTCTGTGGCCCGAGACACTGCGAGCCAAGACAAAGCCGCTCGCAGGCTGCCTGGCTGTACCTTAGCCGTCTTTGCGGGGGTTGACTTTCAAGACTACCGCACATTTTTTCTTCCGTTCTCCTCTGTGCTACATCCATGCGCGGCATGCATCTTCGCTTGTACACACTCTTTCTTATGCGCATCTACACAACTCGAAAAAAAACAACAAGAAGCAACAAGCCTCCATTGAGTGCCTGGCAACATTTGGTACACGCTCAACTCCAACCATTTGTCGCAATCTTTCTCGCAGCATCATCTGCCTCTCTTTAATCCTACCTTTCCAACATTACACTGCAATTCCATTGCATAGTTACCCTCTTGCATAAATTTGGCTAGTTTCTGGCCCATGAATACCACGGGAATTGACAATCTGCCAGCGATGTTGTTCCTGTTCTATGGCCGCCTTGGGCCTGGGAAAAAACGGCACCCCAGCTTCTGATGAACCAGTCTGGCGTTGTCGGGAAAGTTGATCAGGCATGCCCACCCGGGTTAACCAATCTCAATTACCGTGAGGTTGACCAGCCCCGGGTGGTGATACTTGATCAACTTCCCCGACCTCCAGACTGTTCACTGGTTGCTGATATGCTGTCCTTTCTCAAGCCTAAGACGTGCCATGGCGGTGCCGATTGAGCTGCTGTGGTATGTTCTTGCGGGACGGTTGGGCGTCAGGGTCCTGGTGCTCGGCGGTAGGCGACGTCGGGTGCTGGGTTCCTTTGCGTATATATGTATATATGTGTATATATTGTTCAATTAGAATATAATTAGAATGTAATGAAGAAATGGTTCAGGCTTGAGATGTACGATTTAAATAACCGGCCTTCCCCAATTGATGCCTCCACCACTCACTGCCATCTTGAAAAGACGTGGCGTTCAGTCCCAGCAAGCCGCCTCCGTAGTCGACTTGTTGAATCCAGTGGTCGTGCTGCGTGTCCACAAACGTGGTTGGGAACGAAGTTGATTACTGTTTGGATTCTGTTTCGCTCATAAAGGTTCTCAGATGTGGGCGGAGTATCCTCGGTTGCTGATCTAACGTGCCTTCCGTCTAAGTTGGGGAAACCGCGTTCCTTGCACGAAATTGTTCGCTACTCGAAAGGCCAAGCACAAATTTCCAGCAACAAATGCGCCCCTCAAATATGCTACACAGTTTATATCGACAGAAGGGTCCATCATCTGGCTGTTTCAGTATGACAGCGCAGGGAGAACGCGATCACGCTACGATTTCCCAGTCCCAGGAGCTCATAGGTCGCACCTTGGTGCTCGACAGAATGCCGTATCGTTAAATCGACCGACTCTTTCACAAAAATGCCGGTCTAGCAGATAGATATATGGCATTCAAATTAGCCAAAAATCGAAAAAAAAAAAAAAAAAAAAACGCTTCATCAGATCGTCTTTCCGCCCCTTAGTAAGTGGTCTGGCAAAACCTTGTGTGCGAGCTAACCAAGAAACCGGACAGACTTGATCGTAATCAATATAACCTCGGACGATTGATGCTCCCCCCGACTGCGAGAACACAAAAACATAAAAAAATGAACCCAGGTAGACTGCGAAAGATGGGCGTCGGATTCCGTCGCATAGCGATTCTAGGAATGACGTTGATCAGGCATTTCAGTTTGCAAAGCAGACATCGTGGTCCTATAGAGTTTCTCGCCCACTTTATGGATGCATACTCGTATACTCTGGTTCTCCTATATTCCAGATGCTCTTCCTCTGTGTTTGCATGAAGGGCCGAATTCATGCTAAACCTTGGCACCCAGGACGACATAAAACGACGTCTGGAGCAAACTGGCGCCTGATTCTGCAGAGTGTACGCAGTGGGGTACTGCGTGTTGCGTGTTGCCCCTGTGTCAGAGGCCTAAACAGCACACGATACCACGAATCCGCGTCGCGTGACACCTTTCACCCCCTCTCAATTACATTGTGTAGCTCGGGAATTATTTAGGCTTCAGACTGTTTGGGCTGTCATCAGTTCTTGCCTGTCTCCAGATGGCTCCCCCTCAATACCCGGCATTAGAGGTATTCTTGCTTTTCAACACCGCTTCGGCTACAGCGACCATAAAATGCATTTTGGTCACCTGCCAGCAACCTTGCTTTGCATGTACATCCCACACCCTTCGCTGATTAACCTTGCCTTCCTGACACGAGTAAACAACTAAAGATGACACAAGGTTCCTCGCAAAACTTGCATGTCAAGATGCCTTCATGCAACAAACTTTGAGTGTGTTCGCGCGATGGTTTTTCGCATGTTGGAACAAAAGACTAGCCCGCACAGATTCGACATATAATAACGGGTTGATCCTTTTTTTCTAGTCACAAGGGATCAATATATACGACGTCGCACCCAGGATCATCGTCTTGGCGATGCTTGAATTGGCCAGAAAAGTACCCCCCGCCATCAGCACAAAGGCCAAACAAGAGGCATCCCATCTTACCGACTTCGAGCAAATCTTCTCTAACTATCTTGCGACATACATATTGTAGGTACTGCGTCAGGCATTAACCCTCCACTCTCACTCCTCAGCCTATGGTATCTCATTGTCGAATATGATGTGTGATCCGGCCGATGGCCGTCATGGCTACGAAACAGATATTAACGAAGACCTCTGGCATCTTGATATGAAGAATAACTGGTTTTTGGTGCAAGGAAGCGCTCCTGCACTGGCGTCTCAAAAGAACTACATTTACAACCTGACAAACGAGGTTTTACTCGTGATTATACGTTATCTATGTGACGACGCCGCCTCTTTTTTCTGCGTTCGCCAGGTTTCTCAGCGTTTTCGAAAAATAACCGGCGATAAAGAATTTCGGACGCAGGTTTTCTCTACATACCATGAGTGCAATATTTGCGATGGGGCGCTGATGAGCTGTGAGATGTTTCCAACGGAGGCATACTATGCGCGGATCTCGTCCTACCCCGAAAAGTACGATCTGAGACGGAGAATATGGGCCTATCTACGCAGTGGCCGACTTTGCGAGGCTTGCCAAAAGGGAGACCAGGAAAGAGAAATGCGAATGGGTTTTGGCATGACTTGCAGATTTACCACACCGGCGATCCCTATCTATGAGTATTGTTCTGGCTGCAAGACAAATCATCCCGTCACTTTTTTCTCCGCGACGCAAATTGGGAATGAAAAAACAGGGCGCATCTGCATTGCAAGGGAGGGGCATGTTCGGCTTTGTGATCACGAAATTGTCACCTGGGCCGATGTAGAATCCTGGACACAGCAAGGAACGGAAGACGGCGAGGAAGATGAAGTCACTATCAAGTGCTGCAAGCACCCAAGTCATATTTTTGGATGCACTGGGAACACTTGGCCGTGTGCGAAGCTTGAAGGACGGAACCCAAAGGGAATCGTACTATCGCTTTCATGGCGGCCCCACACTGGACGGATGGAATTTCCTAGCTCCGACTGCGACAATGGCCAAGTCCAAGCATCAGAGATGGGGGCATTGATACGAAAGTACCGTCGGAACGCAGCTCGTTTTGTTGCCCCCGAAGTATACCCTGGCCATGTACCAGAAGCCGAATGCTTTGGAGCAATCTGGCACACTGACGTGGGGGGAACTCGTTCGTTAATCCCCGCGATACAGCGCATAACATCACCAAGGCGCGTGCGACGCGTCTCCCACAGCGCACCAGAAATCACGCCGACAACTGATTCTCTCTTGAACTCCGAGATAGAGCTAGCATTGTGCGGCTCAGATGCATCCGACAGCAAACCCGGGTCTCAGTGCTTGACGGTGGCATACGAAAGAAACATCTACTGTGGCCCGTTAGTCAATGGATCGGAATATTTGGTGCCTGACCATTCATGGTATCATGCGATTGAACGTGACTCCTACGACTGGTCTTGTCATGGAATCTCGGGGGCTCGGGGAACTTGTGAGGACAAGTCCTGTTGGAATTATTATCCAAGGTTTGGTCACTGCGTTGGAGCGACGAGGTGCAAACCCAGAGAGACGGGCTGGGTTCTTTGAGTAGTCAAATGAAGACAGCCAGGTATTGACCGAAAGACAAAATGTTGGAGAACACAGTTGCCCGCTGAAAGAAATGATGCATTGAATTATTCCATGTGAGCCAAAGCTACGGTGCGTGAGCGGCATAGTGGAGCACGAGACTCGGCCGCCCGGACTTGAAAGTGGGGCAGGCATTCCGAAGATTAGCTTCGGCGTCTTACCAAGAAGTGGAGGTACACGGAGCACGAAAAGCGAGACAGGCTGCAGGGCCGAGGCGTGGCTGGCGATAAGAGATATCGTTTGTGTTGCTAGCCATCTGGACTATCGTGGCCGATTGTGGGCGTTCACATGGAAATCAACCGGTTGAGGGTGAAGAAGCAGCATGCAGACAAACAGAGACCAGAGATGTCCAGAATAGGCGAGGCGCATCTCACCACATTCCTGGACCAGATAGCTACAGGGCGTATAAGCATCAGGGCGCGGGCGGCTGACGACTTGTTGAGTACACGTGTTGCTACAGAGAGTTGGGGGGGATGAAAATTTTGATGTGAGATGCGTCTTTCACATGCTTCCTCACGCACGCAAACGCGAGCACCTGGGGTGTTGGAGAGGTGCGTGGTGCGTGTCCCCGCCGTGTTTGCGTTTGCGTTTTGTGGTGTGTGCCGGGCCGACGGGCGTGAGAGCGTGGCTGGGCTGGGCTCGCGGTGCCTGAGCGTCCGTGGTGGTGGCCAGGGGAGACGAGAGCGGCAGCACTCGCACGCTGGCGGCCCAATCATGGCACGCATGAATAGCGCCTGGCGACCCGAGTGGCCGGAGACGAAGCTCCCCCTTGCAGTGGCAGTTTCGCTGGCGGGGGTGGAAGATGCTACGTGGTGCACACCGAGACGAGGCGGTGGGTTCTGAGCGTTGTGCGCCATTTGGGGGATGGAGAAGAAATTGTGGAAGCAATGACTCAAGAAGAGGGGGAAAAAAATCAATAAAAAATAAAATTAAAATAAAACGAGGTGTACGCAAGCATCCATCACCAAGTGGAGGGTGAAATAAGAAAGAGTAAAAGGAGAACAAAACTCACGGGCAGATCATCATCGAAGTTTCGAGCGACATGGTGAGACGGGTAGGTGTCATGGCTTTTTTTTTTTTCCATGTGCAAGGCCACCCAGCTATGCTGTCGTGTACAACTTTCACTTCACCGACCATTTGTAATCCCTGCGTTGGGTTTTTACCTTTGGTCGGGAGAGTCAGTGAATGTGAGGGCCCGAGGTAATACCGCCATCTTTTTTCTATTCATGGATCATGGCATTGTTTATTGACATTGTCGCGGCCTAATGGGACCAAGTGTTGCGTCCGTCCCATCCGCCCGGCTTCTCCCTAGGCGCGGTAGCTCAAGAGGGCCGCTCGACGGAGTGACACCAGCCGGCCGCTGCGAGTCTCTGTCTCGGTCTGCGTCGAAAGGGACTCAATTGAGCGGTTTCATCTCTCAGGATGCCTCCATCACGATCGCAGCAGGCCAATGGCAGCAGCAGCAGTTTTGCTGAGACGTGCGAATTTCCTGTGTATCAAAACAATCCTGTCTCGTCTCTCGCTGGAAACCACAGACCAACCCGAAAGCCATGGCCAGCACGTAGCCGAACGGGCCCAGCCGCCAGTTCCGATTCACATTCCAGGCGAAGAGCCGAGGTGAGCCGCGGGAATA
Source organism: Calonectria crousiana (assembly GCA_013406985.1). Taxonomy (NCBI): domain Eukaryota; kingdom Fungi; phylum Ascomycota; class Sordariomycetes; order Hypocreales; family Nectriaceae; genus Calonectria; species Calonectria crousiana. The sequence goes on along the minus strand of VTGD01000112.1, from coordinate 136,921 downwards.
GGTTTCAATGCAAACAAAAACAGCCCTCGGCGCTGCAGGCTGGCTGCGCATGGTGAAGTAAAACGCTGCTCACTCTCGCACTTTCTTTCGGCTTCCTGGAGGCGGACTAACGCTTTCGCAACCACCGAAACAATGCACCGTCCGCCTGGAGCTGCTTCACTATCGTAACCCTGTGTCTGACTGTGGCCGCCCAAGCCGCCCGCTGCCCGCCCCTCCAGATGGACCATCGGATCCCTGATGGCGATGACATGGTGTGGGATGCTTCCCCGGGGGGGAGGGGCCTCAAAGCGAACCCCCGCCACGATCAACCCCTCCAGCGCCATGCCCACTGAGATAGCAGGTTGACGCACCCACTCTAGAAGAAACAAGCCACTAGAAAAGGGACCATTTAGCACTAGCCCGGTCCTTATTACCGGCTAGCTGGGGGTACCTAGATCCGTTGCGCTGACAAACTCCACTACGCGAACTGGCAACGCATCACTGGCACTCCTCCTCCCTCCTCGGCCTCCCCCCACCTAGTGTTTTTTCTTGTTTGGGCACGCGGCACCCTTGGTAGCGTTTTAGGCTCTCACGTCCACCGCTACATACCCGCCGGCCGCCGTGTCGGGCAAACCGTTTCGGCTTGTTCCACGGACAAGGAGTCAGTCAATAAACAGTTGCCGTCACCGTCTTTCCCCCAATCTACTTCGCACACGGCCAAGAGCCTTGATTCATTCCCTCTTTCATCTTTTAATCTATCCTCTTCTCTGGTCCCCTCCGTGTTGTGTTGCCAAACACCGTCACAAGACCCTGAACCCTTAGGATCGCATCCCCTGCCGTCGCTCGCTCCCCTTGCCGTCCTGTGCCTTGCCCTGCCTCGCCTTGTCTCTGCGGCGGGACCCATTTGCGTCATACCTCAAACGTCAACACATCTCCCGTCTTGCCCTCCCGGGACATCCTGCCCAGCCTCTCGACTCTCGCGCCGCACGACTCAGTCATCGCCTCCGACAAACAACTCAACCGCAACTACCGTCCCGCATCGTCGTCGTCCAACCAATAGCCCGCGCGCTCGACCCCGTCCGCTCCAACCTGCCAACCCGCCTGGTGACGGGTTCCAACCGCCTGACCTGCCGCGTTCCTCAATACTCTACATCCAAAACCACACCCGTCGACACCTAGCGCCTATCCCATGTTTCCTCGATAGGGTTCTGGCTCTGGCGCTGGCTCTACATCGACCCTCATATCCGTCCCGTCCCGTCCCGCTTCTCCGGTGTCTTTAAAGAATCTCTGGCTCCCACCCGTCGCCATCATGGCAGCAGGGATTTCTTCAGAAGCTTTCCTCCCCACTGGCGGATTGGACCCGGATATGACTCTCTCCTTCTCTTACCAAGCAGCCTCGTCCTCCGCTGCGCCTTCCTCCTCCTTCCATCCTCCTTCAAATTATTCGCACCTGCCCCCGTACTTGGATCAACAGCAACCGCGCGGCCACATCCCACCGGCCAGCTCCTTCCCGATCCCACCTGCAGAGGCCGTCCCTCTCTCTCTTTCCTCCCTGCGCGCCGCCCAGTCCGCGTCCAAGACTCTTCCTCCAAGCCACCTCCACATCGACTCATCGAGCCACCCGAAACCCGGCACCCTCTCCCCCACGCAGAGAGCCCACCTCGCACCTCCCGAGCAGCCCAGCGTTCCTCCATCCACGACCAGCGCCTCGGCTACCCCCCAATACCTCGCCGGCGCCTCCCTCTCCAGATCAGTATCGGCCGACGCTGCTCCTCCCACCCAGCAGACATCAATATACATGGTCCAGCGCCTAGTGCAGCAGAACAAGCTCATCCGCGAGGCTTGGGAGGCTGAGCGCAACTATCTCGAGGCCAACCGCCGCCGTGCCGAGGAGGTTTACCAAGAAGAGCGTGCCATCATGGATGACGTTCGCGAGGCCTGGGAGACGGAAAAAATATCCATGCTACAAGAGATTGGTGCTCTCAAGGAGCGTGTTTACAGGCTCGAGGGCGAGAACTCGACTCTCAAGTCCATCGCCTCGCAAAGCATCCAGGTTACCGGCGTTGTGTCACCCATGGGCAGCCATCGTGGCGGAAGCGGCGATGTATCTATGGAAAGCTCATTCTTTGGGGCGGCTCCAAGTCACTCGACCTCACGATCCCACTCGCTCCAACACCCTTCGTCCGCTGCCGACGTTGCTTCCCTGCCTCCTGGCCTGGATGGCGCATCTCGCCGGCCTCACTTTCGCGCGTCTGGGAGCTCTCGGCTGTCTCCCACTACCACCTTGACCGAAGCGTCTTCGTCCCTCCCCCTCGACCCCAGGACGCAGCCGGAGAACTCAATTGCCAAAGACTTCCTCTCATCCCCGTCCGACGATTCCGCCACGCCCGTGCCAATCATTGATGTCCAAGAAATCGACCCCAATTTGGAGGGCATCCCAATCAAAGCTACTGCAATTCACAGATCCACCTTTTCACTCGGTGGAGACTACCCCGAAAATCCTCCATCCCCAGCAACCTCGACCCCTCCATCTGATGCGGCTCACTACACTGAGCTGAGCCGAAAGTTCTGGCCAGTTCCCGGCGTGCCATCCAAGCAACACACGCTGCTGGCTCTCGCTGCCGGCGAGAACAAGCGACTGACGATGCACGCTGGCCACACACCCAACCACTCCCTCTCCCTCTTCCCCACCATGGCTGCGACCGAGACCAGCTCCACGGTTGGCCCAAGTGAGGGTGCTACCCCAACAGCTGAGATGACTGCTGCTGCTGCGTCAATTGGCCTCGGGGAGTCGGGCGGCCTTGACGGAGCAGCCTCTGCCCGCATGCTCAGCCAGGGCGAGGCATTTGAGGATGATCCCGAGCCCATGCTGGACGCCACGGATGACACACCACTCAAAGGCCCTTTAATGATCAAGAACATCCCCGCCCATGACGAGATTTTCTGGGAAGCGGTCAACAAGAAGCTCAAGCCAATCAGCCTGGGCCAGAATGCCCTTCCGGCTGTCGTGCAGACCCTGCTGGACGACGTCGAGCAGGCTTCTGAAGCTGAGGCGCTGGGCACTCCGGAACAGACACCTAGCACGGGCATCCCGACAAACCCAGTCGGCGCGGATGGATCGAGCGATGATGCGCATGCGGCTGCGGATGACGACGCATGTGAGCCCTCGGGCCGCAAGGGCCCTGAGCCTGATATCCCCCTCAAGTTCAAGACGACGTCGAATTTTGGTGCCCCATTTGGTGCCATGTGAAAAGCATCTGTTGGATAACCTTCAGCTTGAGATGCAAACGAATCAGCCTTTCAATTCTCTCCACATATTTGGTGGAAACTGCATTTTTATGGGCAGCTGCGGCCGCCGCCACGGTGTGACCACTTCTCCATGGCCAACACTCTCTTTTGATTGCTTTTCTTTGTTTTGTTGGGATGGCGGAGCGACAAGTTGCGGTTGCGGTTTCGTGCGACCCGGAACAGATAAAGAGGGCGTAACTACGGGCTGGGTGGGATGGGAGTACTGGCAAAACGGTTCAAATGAGGTTTTGGTTTCGCGGAAACGGGCTGGCTGACGACGTCGGTTTAGTGAGGGGAGCCTGTGGCTTTCCACATGATTGAACCGTCAGGTCTGTTAATATGATAATAATGTTCACGCATACAATAGTTACGGAGGATCACATCAAATACCCTGGGGATAGTCAGCGTTACATCCCTTTTCGTAGTGGATTTTGCTTTGTCGGCGATGCAACTGGGAGTTGGTTTTGGGCGGAAGCGTCGTGATGGGCGGCGACGGGCATGGGCTTTTTCAACCTACAAATAAATCGAGAGCATTATTTATCCACGCTGTCATCAATTACAGGCAAACAAGTTCAGGGACCGGCCACGATGGGACTCTGTTTATAACAACTGGTCCAGCAGCTCACAGCGGGAACTGTTGGACGATGGATTCGTTCACATGCTCACGATAGGTCACGACTCTGGGCGACATGGACGGAAAATGTGATCATTCAATATTGGAAATTATTGCATGTCCTCTTGCTGTCGTTCCATTCATTATGCGACACTAAGAAAGCTCTACCATTACTGAGCGCAAAACGTCCCGCAACATCCATCGGCGCCCAAACAGAGAAATGCACAAGAGTCAAACAGAACACCATAGACGCCCAGGTTTCCCGGTACAATGCTCCCAGCTCATCTTGCTTGGTCAGACACCCATGGTGAAGTCGTGCTCGATACCGGGTGTCACGCTGGCCATGAACTGGGAGAAATCGTGTCAGCAAACAGTAAAGCCATGAGGTAAAAAGGTTCGGGCGCAATGGGATGAAATGTACCTTGAGGAAAACGACCAGATACTGGTCTACTCGAATGGCAACCTCATGGTCGTCAATCTCGGTTCCCTGAACCTCCTCCCACTCATCCTTGTCAGCAGCCTCCTGGGCACCCTTGACGTCGAGCTTGCCAATCTCATCGACGAGGCCCTCCATGCCAGCGGGGGTGGAGGCCGAAGCGGAGCCGCTTCCGCCCGCGGCGCCGAGCTTCTCCCTTCGAAGACGGAGCGCGGCATCGGCGCGGTCCAGCAGCGTCTTCATGACGGAAGCGTGCTTGCAAGGATGCACAGATGCCATCTTGATGTTGTTGGCAAAGAAGGGGAAGTCCTCTAGGGTGACGGTCTTGTCCTTGTAGTCACCGACAATGTCCTCCATCATGTCATGGGGAGGCAGAGGCTGGCCGTCGGGCAGGTATCCGGAGAGATAGAGTCGCGGGGTGCGGTAGTAGGGAGTGTACATGATGTAGAGCGTGTACGTGCGGCGGCCGCTGGGATTGGTATCAGCATCGTGATGGGAGGGGATGGTTAGCTGGCTGCGCGAAAGCTTACCCATTCTTGGAGTCGGCGCCCGTGTCGCGGATGATGGCCTCGTCGTCGTCTTCATCCTCCATGTCGGGAATTTCGTCGTCCTCGACAACTTCCCGATCGCCGATGTTGCCGGAGTCGTCCACGGTCCTGACCTCCTTGACCTTGAGAGGCTGCGAGCTGGCCAGGCCGCCGGTCCTCAGCCAGCCATCGTCGTCGCCGCCCGCACCGCCCTTAAAGTCCTCGCCGTCGTGGACAAGGGCCTCCTCGTGGCCGGCGTCACCCGCAAAGTCGTCGTTGAGGCGGCGGTGGCACGGTACGTTGCGGGTAACAAGGAACTGCTTGCCCGGGGGCAGATGGCTGACCCGGCGCTCGGGCGAGTCGGCGTCGCCCCAGGACCAGGTCGGGAACTTGTACACAAGGTAATCTCCGGCTGCCACGAACTCCTCGGGCGTGATCTGGCCCGTCTGGCGGAACGTCGACGTGTGGGTGACGGGCGTGTAGCGGTCCCGGAGCGTGTTAACGGTGGAGTAGATGTAGTTCATCGTGGGCGGTTGTGCTCGCGGCTTTCGCGATTACGTCGTCGGTTGCGATAGCTTTAGAGTTCTTTACTTTATCCTGTCGCTGCGTGTTGTTGGAGGGAATAAGGTTGAATAGGCGGTGTCGCAAGATGGTCGTCTTGTTGATGCGTTGCGCTCGGATGCGGGGTTCAATAGCGAGGGAGCCGAAGGCAAGGTTGGAAAATAATCAAAAAGCAAAGAGCGAGGCCGGAAGCTGTAGTAAAGGGCTCGTGAGGTTGCAGCGGCAGCAGACAAGGCCAGGTCAGGTGCTCTGGTCAGTGTCGTGTTTGTCTGCCTGGGAGCAAGCGGGTGATGACTGATGAGTCGCAGCAGAAGCTTGGAGGGGCCTTGGGGAGGCCATCACATGGAGGGCGCGAGTGGCTTTGGTTCGGGTGGCTTGGTGGGGTGTCTTGAACCCCTCATTGGCCGGGGCCCTGGCGGTGCCACTCCCAAGACAGCTTCTGAATGGGCAGAGGGCCCGAGGATGCCATCTTGGGCTGGCTTATCTTATCTTATCGCCCGGCATCCATAGCGATCCCCAGCGGCCCGGTGCACGTCATCCTGCGACCAGCGCATTTCACGTGTTGAGAAAGAATCCGTGACCAGATGGCGACGCTGTGCTTCATGGTCCTTTGCCTAAGGCGCACAGCAGCGGAAGAAAGCTTTTATGGGTCTATAGGCGTTTTTTAGAAGCCCAACAGTATGATATCATTCACTTTTGCTTCATCGGTTTGTTTCTTGTTCAATCTGCACATGGCCTCGTCTTCCTCGTCTTCGTCGTTTACCATTTAGTTGTGCTGCGCGCTTCGCGATAACTATGCTCCTTAGGTTCGTTTTGCCCTTTGCGACGACGTCCCATTCAGGATCCAGGCGCAGTCCTCGCTTGAAATCACCTTGGTCGTGGGCGTGGTGGATAACACAAGTCACCAGAAGTGTAATAAAAAAGAAGAAGAAAAGAAGAAGCAGTGGAAAACATCGTGCCGCAGTAGGATCTGCAGACATCGGGGGCGGAGGCGGCTATCCGGATGCTAGTGGGGGCCTAGCGGAGCCGATACTCCGGTTAGAGGCATCGGGGGAAGCAGACCGCAGGTTCCGTCTGGCTGTGAGTGTTTCGAATCTTCGCCGTGCCAGTTGACCTACTTGGTCGCATCATTGACGCTCATGATCGGGACGCTGCGGTCAGCAGTGCGGGTTGTGGCCATGAGCTCCTCTTTCGTCTTTACATTGTCCTCTAATGAGGCGGCGACCGTGGTCATCCTATTGTGCCCCTTCACGCGCTGTCCCAACTTCTTCCGACGAGGAATAGTCACTGTTGCCGCCATCAGCGGGTGATAGTGTCGCAGGGCGCTTTAGCAGGTTCGCCTTCCCCCTTGCATCCCTCTTCTTGTCGACGACAACGAGCGCATCGATTGAACCGGCTACTGCAGGTGAATTTAGGATATGGGTTGTCGTCAGGAGCTTTGGTGGGCTTAGATTGCCAGGTCTAACTAAAGCTTGGATCCAGGTTCGTGTAATGAGTCCCCGTGTCTTACTAGCCTTGAGCAGTCTACCAGAGAGGTAGCTAGTGATCTACCTAGTGCAAGAAACTCTTCAGCACAATTCATTTGGATTGGACGCTTCTCGCATTCTACAAAAAAATGTCTGTGATGAAATGTTTACACAACGGGATCCCTTCCACTGTTTGTTTTTTCTGGGTCTCTAGGGATGACAGCACCGCACTGCACCCAACACAAGCGCATACAATTCAGTTGCCGGTAATTCAACGCTACGTACGACACTGGGCTCGCTTATTACGGAAGAAGATTGCTCTATCCTTGTTTTCCTGGTTGATTAATATTTTTTCTCAGGAGAAGATGAAAATGAAACCCCATTTTGTCGCACCGAGCCGGATGATAGCTCAATGTTCATCACTCCGGAGGGTCAATGGTCGTTTTTCGGGCGCCGGGGTGCTCTGTGCCATGATTCCAAATTGTCAGCCCCTGAAGTTCAGTCGTCAATGCCAGGCCATTGAGCACGACTATAGAGGCAAATGCGGAGCCTATATTCACGAAGAGTATTAAAACGCTACTATATTTCTTGTTTATATTTAGGTTGCCGGCCCTCCTTCGCTTCTCTCTCTCTCGCAGAACCAGTTGCATGAGAATACGTGTATCATCAGGTTGTATGCAGGCTACATGCAGGTAAACGAGGGCTCTCGGTGGTGCCATTCTGGGGAAAAGAAGAAGTAAGCCAAGCCAGAATTGCCAGCGGTATCTGGTCGAGTCGGCGACTATTGCCATCGGGGCACAGAAGTGGTGGTCTCATCGAGTGGTCGGCTGTATATCCTGATACTCGGTCAAAAAGTCGGATTGCTCCCCTGGAGTGCAACGGTAAAATGCATATTGCAGGTGCGGTGTAGGGGACATTCCCTGACGCATTGCCTTGATAACTGGCGAACCGGGCAGGATGGAATTCAGGATCAATTGGATGCGACCCTCGGTGCAAGGCAGCCTGTCCAAGGCGGCCATGTACATGTATGCGCAGGCGACGTTGCATGTATTCGCAAAGGGGGGCATACAGCCGCTGCTAATTCCCAGTCAGCGGCGCCGACGCAGAGGGTGCCTGGGGGCATTTGGGGGCAGCAGTCCGCCGCCACCCCTGGAGCAGCAGCTGCACTCGCACCCGTCAGCTACCGCGTACCACACTTTCAACACACCGGGCAGCCGGGGCGGGGGTTCCGAGGCGACCAAAACGCCCAGTGCGTCGCAGCAAGCTTCCTTCTCGCAGACCGGTCAGTATGCGAAATCACACCGTGGCGCCACTGACCTCTCCTCTGCCCGTGTCCAGCTGCATGAGCCATCACACTCGACGGCCAACACTGTCGCAATAAGCAAACCTCCACCACTGACCGGCCGCGAATGCGATGCCCGCCCAGCACCGCCGGCCTGGGAGCCCCCGTCGGGACACACCCTCTTGCCGTGTCAAGCCTTGGTACTTTGCAAATCCTGGCCTGACGCGCAAGGACGACGCCGACGATGCGACCGCCACATGAGACACACAGCACCGTCTTGGTCGAGGCGGCCACTCAAGGCAAGCAACAGACACCTTTCTCTGAAGCCATCGGGCACCAGGACATATTGCAAAAACTGCCTGATATGCAACCTTGGTCTTGACGTGCGCCCTTGCATCCAAGATAAAAACCCACCCCGTTCCCTGCATCCGCTAGCCCACCGCAGACGTTGATAGCACACATACCCACCAACACATACATGCCAATTCCCACTGCCTATCCTAAACCCCCCATCTACTGCTATCTCGCTATTGCAACACCAGCAAAATGGCTTCCTCCGTTGCCCCTCTTGTCAATGACTGGAAGGACCTTTATTGGTCTTCAGAGGAGTTCAACGCTGCTGGGACCCGTCTTCACTGCACCTTCTGCATCTATATTGACCCTGCCGATCTTGTCCATGTCGCCGAAATTGTTCAGCGCAAGGCCAAAATATCCATCCCGCGCATCAATGCCTCTTTGCAACCCGTCTCTGACCGATACATCTTCCCCAAGTGGCCTTCTAGGAACTACGGCATGCTTCGGTCCCAGAATCCCCTTCCTGTCAGTGTCACTGTCAACCGCGCGCTGCTCGACAAGTACATCATCTTCAAGAACTACAACATCCTCGACCTTCTCGGAGTCGAGATGATGCAAGAGATTGCAGCCATGGAAGCAATTAGACAGAAGCCCCACTCAAACATCGTCAACTACCACGGCTGCCAGGTGCGCCGCGGCTACATCACCGGCATTGTCCACGACGCCTACCACTTGGACCTCAACCATTACCTCGCCGCCGGCACTACCATGTCGGTCCCGGAATTTATGCAGGCCCTCCGATCTGCTGTAACCCACGTGCACTCGCTGGGTTTGGTGCACAACGACATCCGACCCGAAAACATTTACATCAATGGCGAAGGAAAGCCTGTTCTGGCTGGCTTCTCCATGTGCCGCCGCATTGGCGCGTCGCTTTCCTCAGTCCAGGGTGCTGACGCATGGGCTGGGGCGAGATACTCCGTGGCCCATGTCAACCAGGACCTATATTCGCTTAATTTACTTGAGCAATGGCTATACGCATGCTCCGAGCCGGTTGAGATGGTTTGAAAAATAAAAACAAAACCAAAAAAAAACCAAAAAAGCTATGGTTTGTTTTGATTCCCCTGTATTAATATATAATGTGGTTTCTCTTTGTTTTTGATTTCTCTTTCTCTTTTCCTTTTTGCTACTCGTCTTCTTTTTCATATACAGATTGCTTGAATAAATTCCCTCGAACGTACTGTCCAAGTTGCAGACCATCGTGAATAACAGTAGAATGCTTCTGCGTAGTCCTGCAGTGATCTGGTGCTTGATCAGTAGCGTGATTATAACTGAAGAGAAATACATGTATTTTTGATATTTTGGCTGCATATCCACAATTCGCTGCATGCACACGGCCATCGTCTTCATTGTGCTGGTGTATCTGTAACCATATTCATTATTGACATCGTGAAACTGAGTGCCCGCCTGCTTTGATACCCACTATCACGCCTCGCGCTCTACCTCCAAGTGGCCCGCCTTTTAGCCGGGCGTGAGGGTCCTTCTCCTTCAACCTGTTCCTCGTATTCATTTGGTCTTCCCTTCTCCTTCGCCCTTCCATTTCCGCGTCCCATTTCCCTCTCCTTCCCACTTTCTGTCTCCTTCTCCTGATCTCCTTCGCTCACTTCCATCCGAGCCACCATAGCATCCAACGTCTCGCCAGATCCCTGGTGAGTACCTTGATCAGCTTCTTTGTCAATTGCCTCCTCCTGTTGATCGGCCTGTTGATCGGCGGCAGGCAGGAGCTCTCTTTCTTTACATTCGATGAGCTCCGTAAGAACACTGGCCAAGTCTCTGATCCAGCTGAGTCGTTCTGGATCATGTCTATACTTTGTAGCAAGCAGGTTCCGAGCAGCCTTCAGCTGATCGAAAGCCTGTCTTCGCCCCGCGATATTCGACCGCCACACATCGTTGGCGAGCATCACCGCCGACGAAAACAGGTGATGAAAAAGAAACAGCATGCGTCCCCCACTTTGATTGACGAATTCGATGAGCGAGATCAGTTTCATCACGAGTTCTTTCAAAAGACGGCTTTTGGTTTTGATTACGCCCTCTGTAAATTTTTCTTCGCTGCCGATTTTTGCGTGTTCTAGAAGCGCCATGACTTTGACAGTTTGAAGGTACTTCCTGGCAAAGGCTCGCCCAGGCTTTGAGTCATCGTCAGGGACGTCATCACGCAGCTCATAACCGCAGGCCTCTTGCCAGGTATTCACTCTATCTTCGATAACGGAAAAGTAATACCTTCCAACGCCCACGCTCTCCTCCAGGCAATATGCAGCTAACATATAGTTGCAGTCATCCCCGTCTTTGACAACTAGGGCAGTTGTTCTGGGCTCTTTGACGTAGGACTTGAAACCTTGAATGATTCTGGGGTGACCCAAAAACTCGGAAATCTCCCTGGCATGCCTGTTAGGTAATGTCCAACAAAATACTGCCAGAGGCTTGCTCACCAGTCCCATACAACCATTGTTAGCCAAACCCATCGCTGAATGTGGGCCTTCGGGTCCTCAGAAAAACCAAGATAGTCGACTTGGTGGATGCCTTGATATAGTCAGCAATGGGGGGTAAAATATGATGAAAACGCCAAGCACTTACCGAGCTCGATCGCAACCACATGAGCCAGCCTCAGACAATTACGGCATTCAGCCAGGCGGCCCTCTCTCCTGTTCCAGAAGGCCTCCAGCAAAAGTGATTGCAGACCGGAAAGAGATGGATCGCTGGTATTTTCAAACAGTTTGGAATATTCTAAAAGTTTAAGTGACTGTGTTGTGATGGCCACTTGTGTTGCGCAAGCAAGTACTCTCAATACAAGACAAATACTGCGGGCGCTGATAGGTTGCCGGTTCTGCTGAGCTTCCTTGATAGACCTGAAAGAATCCTCAAGTTGTCCTCTTAATATAATAGGAGAGTGTGGGAGAAGATCGTCGAAAAAGTTTGTTATAAGTTCATCTTACCCACATCAGCAAAGAGCCAAACAATCGAGGGGGATTTTTCTTACCACAGTCCATCCCAAACGCGAGAATTCTGTCCAAATAGCCTCCAAGGCGCTCAGGAGAGATGGAATCTTCTTCGGGATCCAGAGGCGGCTGTTTTGGGGTTCATTAGCTCTCTGAACCGGCTTCACTTTATGGTGACTTCATACCAGAAGCATTAGCCCACTCCCGCGGATGATGCTAGGGCTGTAACCCAAGGCGTGAAGGCCACGGCTGTCGCAATAACTTTGAACCAGTGGCGTGACGCTACGGGTACTTTGGTCCCCTACGGCAGGGTCCTCGCGGTCAGAGCGAGGTGTATCCACCAGCGAATGAGCTGAAAGTTCCCTAGAAGACGGTGGTGCTTCGGGTGGGAGTGGGTTGGCTAAGGCAACAGACTGACTGTCGGTGACTATATCGTGGGAGGGATCGTCAGGGTTATCGCCTGAGGTGTTATCTGTGATTGACAACTGGCCGAGGAGATCAGAGTGGACCGTTTGCACTTGCTCAAGAGTCATGGACTCGATCAGAGGCACGGCTGGAGGCCGGTTCGCCCGACTCCCCACTGTAAAGGAACCCCGGAACTCTCCATTTGGCCCCATAACGGTTTGCGGGCTAGGGTAGAACAAAGATGCGTCAGTTATCAGGCTCACGTAACTTCTCTCGGAAGCGGAGCCAGTGGGCGTATTCAGCGGAGTCAAGCACAGGCCGGTGGAGGGGGTAGAGGGGGCGGGGGAGGTTTCTGTGCTGCTGGGCATCTGGAAGGCCGTGAAATGGTCAAGGCAGGCGGGAGGTGCAGGGCTCGGCGCAGCTCCGGTGGTGGCCGGGGCCGCCTCGGGTGCCAGAGCGGTGGAAGCGCCCAAGTTGGTCCAGCTCGGTCCGCCCTCTGGGACGGCAAAGGATATGGTTGGTCCGACGGGCGGTACCAAGCTGGCATCATGCGCGTATGTGCTGCTGCTGGCGTTGGCCGTCGTGGGCGTGTTGTTTGGGTAGGCCATGTTTAGGTACGAGTTGCCTGGGTACGCATTGTTGGTGGTCACATCGCTTGTGAAGGGGATGTTTGCGCGGGTTTCGTTGGTGCTGGCGTTGTTTGCACCGGCCCTGTTTGTGAAGGGGTTGTTGGGGTAGGCGTTGGTGTAGGCGTTGGCGCAGTGGTCCAGCGGGCGCTGCGGGAGGTGTGGTTGCGACGTCGACCTCGGCGGTGCAGGACCTGGGGATTGGGCCGAGGCACCCATGGCTGAGCGAGCAAACGAGATGTTGGTGACGGAAGCTTTTCAAAACCAAGATCAAGAGACAACAATTCTGGGCAAATGTGTGTGAATGATGCTGCACGGTGGATTCATCGGCGAGAATGGCTGGCTCAGGTTGTTTTTATTACTGTCCAGTTCCGCAGCTACGCGCCGCGTCGCCAAGCCCACGACGTGTGTTTTCAATGTCCTATTTCGGCGGCTCACTTTCGCAGTCTCATCTTTAGAGTCCCTTCCGGTCCTCATCATATAAGCGCGCATGCCTGCTGTAAATTGGCGGGAGTTTTGTTTCTTTTTTTTCCTTTCCCTCCTGGCCACACCAGCCGGCAGCCAGCAGACATGTAGCGGTACGCCCGGGTGTAAGTTGCGCAGTGGGCCGCCTGCACTTGGCCGGCTTCCTGAGTGGGTGCCTTATTGCTTGCATGGATCGCGGGGCATCCGTTTGCTCCGGCTCCGTAGTGGCCCTCCATCCAGCGCGACCCGCACCCCCCTTGTACTGCTCGGTATATGTACATGTACATGCTTGCGGCAAGTCCCATCCGTAGGGAGCATGTATGTCCCTGTGGGGCATGCCATCCCGTTCTCACCCCGACCAGACCCGACTCGCACTCACTTGCAACATCTACCGGGTCTCTGTCTCATCTCATCCAAGCCAAAGCAAACACACACACCTGCCTCCCTCTCCGTCTATTGCCAAACACCGAAGCCTATCTCTAACCGCCTCGCCAACGCAGGTAGCCACTTTGGCCGGTGCCGAAGACCTCGTGTTTCCTTCGTCTGGCTACTTGGCCTGTTGGTTTGCCCATTCCCACTATGCACACTTGCATATGCTGTCGCTCCTCTCTTGGTCCTCACACGCATGCCGCCATGCGGGCTCGCCTACATTCACGCGTGGCGTTTTCAACTCCAGAGCCTTCCACACGCCAAGACGCAGCATGCGGTGACAAGTCAGTTGCTTAGCGCCCACGCTGCTCATGCTCCAACGCTGACGGGCTGTCCATCGGTCGGTGGGGGACTTCTGCTTCGGGTTGTGGCTGCGACCCATACAGCCGGCCTGAAAACTTGCTATATCCAAGACATTCATGGTCCAGCCTACTTCTCCGGGCGACGTGTGGTATCTTGTTGCCTCACTCTCGACCCATCCAGCCCTCTCTGGACCGAAGTACTGCATGGCGGCGTCACCTGGTCGCGCAACCAAAGAAAGGCCTGCACACGTGTGCTTTGATTTGTTCAAAACTACCGATCCCACAAGGCCCGCATGTTCGGCGAAATCCATTCTTGGCAGTTGCTACCATTGCTTCTTCGTACCGTCGCATGCTGGGAAATGCGGATCCAGCATAATGCATATGCACTGAGACGCCCAGTTGATCAAAGGGAACTTGCAAATAGTGGAGGTGAGCCGCTGCCATTTCCCAGTTACGAATAGCCATTTACCTTGTCAATGAAATTGAAGCCGTCAAGGATATACGTCGTGAGGAAGCACATAATTCAACCAAATTCTCTCCCGTGTCCCTCCGTTCGGTTGGTTCGCCATCCGGTTCATATGCAAGCATTTGGGTTCCAGCGTTTTGCTTATTCTCGTCCCCAGCCAGACTCCAGTACGCCGTGGGACCCATCAAACCTATTCTTGCCACAGTCGGATGGCTTACACGGAGTCTAGAAGCTCATCACGTGCGGGGCAAGGCTGTGCCCGGAGCCTTAATTACTCCTCCGCTCTTCCTCCATCTCCCCCTCTGCCACTGAAGGTGTAACCCATCAGCTACATCCCCCTTTTCTTTTCTTCTATTCTTCCTTCGCCCGGCACAGGGAGAATGTCCGAACTCGCGTTTGAAGACCGGGTATCCGCCAGGCTCGTTTCCAAATTAATTTCAAAAACGGCAACAAACATTAGCGAATGCGTTGGCGGGACCGAGAAACGATTGCAGCTTAGGAGTGAGCTGTTTGAGTGCGATAATGTCCTCCAACGCTTATGGGACTACATGTGGGACCAAGAGATTTCCTCTTCCATCATCAACATCCTCTACAATCCAAATGGACCCCTGTCGCTGCTGTTTACGGCCATCGAAGCTATCAACATGATTATTGAGCAAGATTCGGACCTTGTTCAAAACGGTCGACGCTGGTACTTCTCTCCAGATGTCGTTGACTGCTTTGTGCAGTTTATACGAGAGCAAACAAACCATTTGGAGTTTGCGTCTCACCCAGACCCCAGGTCCGTGCTATGTTTTGCCCTATTCTACACAAGTTGACCAAGCATAGTTTCTTTTGCAATACCTTCAGGTGGACAGAGAACAGCAGCAATCAAAATCTCGAGACCATTTTCACCATGCTTCATTCCAACTTTCCACGCCTTCAATTGTCCACGCTGGGAGGAAAACTTCGCTTTGATAAGGAACATCATTCGGCCCAACTATCTTTTCATAACATGAACGAGGACGGCAAGGAAGGGGATCACTATGTACCCCAGGCAATAGGAGAGACCGGCTCTGAACCTCTGTACCGTCCTGCTCCACAGCCTGTAATTCGGGATCCTGTTCCGTTTTATTCAATTATCAATCGGTGGAAAGAGGTCGCGAGACAAGGCAAAAGCAACACGCCTCGGCAGGCCCTCATGGGCTTTTTCGCACCGGTAATTTTCCCGTTCCCTTGTCGATAGAATTTGGCTAAATAGGATGACGAAGGATGACCTTGATCGCGAAAAATGCGTAATGATAGGGCTCTGCCGTGACATGGTGGAGTGGGTAGTCGAGGAAACCCTGGCTGGTTCGGATAACTCCGAAGGTAAGTGGCTCCCATTCCCTCTGGAGATTGTCAATTAACGGGGTACAGAGAAAAAGCGCGAGCAGGGTCAGCACTCGTGCTGGTCCGTTGTAAATGAGCTGAAACAGTTCAACCCCAAGGCTGCGCAAAAGATGTTGGGTTTGTGGCTGGACTGCGAGAATGGCCTCTCGAATGAAGGCAGATTCATGAAACAACTCGATTCTCTCGATCTGACTTTTCGTAAATATGGGGACCTAACTAAAGCTGAGATGGATGGTGAGGGGCTTCCAACCGACGTCGCTCAGTTGGAGCATAGGAGCATATCCAACATCATCATGTTACCCCTCGTACAAGAGGTGAAGAACAAAATCGGGAGGAAGCAGTTTCGCTATCCCTTCATTTTCGTAATTGGCACGTTTATGACCTTGCTTTAACTTGGAGCATCTGTTAACAGACGAAACAGGCGATGTGGCCGTTGACTGGCGCCCTTACACACTTGATTGGTCTGCGCTCGCCAAGTTTCAGGTGGAAGCCGGAGACCAACTTTGCCAGAACCCCGGTCCCGGTTTTCTTCATCAGCAGTGGGGACTTCTCCGTGATAGCACGTCCCGTGGTATCCCCTTACCCCCGTGGGTGGCTGTTGATTCTTTGTGGTCAAGACTCGATGGGGAGAAGAACGACACCCGCTTCTGGACCCTGGTCCATGGTTTCCCAAAAACCATGGCTCATGTTGAATACTATGAGGAAAGGGTAAGGGTGCTGCATCGCGAGTGATTTCATTTCAACAATTCAACTGATTGTCATTGTTAGGTTCAGCCAATGTACTTCTCCATTATCATCAATCAACCTCCCACCCAGCCGGTGGTGGGACAAGGTGGTAACCACAGCGCTCCGGAAACACCTTACGCCGATGTAATTGCATATCTCCGAAGAAATGGCAGATACTGTAAAGAGGTAAGCAGAAGACAGATGATTGGCCAACTAGTCTGAGGCGCAAGCTTAGATTTAGCCTAGGTTGAATTGGGTGCCGATTTTGAGCAACAAATGAAGCATGTTTTGACAGGGATTCTGATTTGCAGTGGTTGAGGGGATGTTTTTTGTGTTGTGATTTTGAGAAAACAAATTACCAATCTTTGAATAAATATAAATATGTCTTTTTTTTTATAAAATCTTTTTTTAAAGCCATGCGATGGTCGTAGCTTGTCGCGAGTCAGCCAAGTACCGATGCGGTGGGTCAAAGATCGTGGGTTGGGCTTAGCGGCCAGGAACGAAACAGGCCGGGGTCCCTTGGTGGCATTAGCTCGACGAGATGGCACCCGGACTCCACAAAGCCAATCTCCAAAGCTATTTTTAAAAGAAACTGCCCAGCAGTTCCAGCCAAGACCATCTGAGATTAGCCTCACGCCACGACATCTACAGTCACATCATCGGTGCAGGAATTGATAGAGTGGCCTGACATGCAGGGCAATTTTGGATCAGATAATTTCGATTTCTTAACCTGCACTCGATGAAGATGGCGTCTGCCTCAACACACTCACAGATGCTGCTCTCAGTATCTGCTGGCATCGGATCTAATCCCGCCCAGGGCGGCCGCTCACCCAAAGCGAAGAGCACCACGAAGCAATACTCAGCCTTTTCCAAAAGTCACGTTACTTTGCCCGGCCTTGCTGTGCAAGGCTGGCGAGCGGGCTGAGCTCACTGCACCCACTCAGCTGCAGCAAATAAGCTCCATCTCACGGTCGTAGCATTGGTCGATGGGGCATTGTTACACAGAGATGGGCAGGGCACGCGGACCAGGATCGTGACCAATGAAGCAGGAAAGAATGATCAATGATCGGCACCACAGTCGACGGTTGCTACGAAACGGTGCCCAATGGAGAAGCTGCCGGGTCGGGGCTCATCAACCACATGACTGCCCTCTGCAACGTCGAGCGGAGGGGGAATGGCATTAAGCCAGGCCTTCTTGTCCTGGATGTTACGTGGTCAAATCACCGGGCCAATACGAACGAGTGGTGGCCAATCTTGTTTATTGATGGCGCGATTTTCTTAGGAGATACATGGTATAGGGGTACTTTTTTTTTGGGGGGGGGGGGGGGGGGGGGGG